>JAFIRS010001540.1:0-50000 GCA_018342105.1 Gonioctena quinquepunctata | reverse complement strand
GAGTGGTATATGACCAGATTATATATCCTGCTAGTGTTTCCGAAACGGTCGGACATCATTTTTTAATTTGACAGTGACTTGGACGTCATCTGACAGTGACTGAATTATTTTCATTGGTTTGGTATAAACAATGGTAAATGCCTATTTGTTTTAAAGAAAGTAGCGTGTGTATTCGCGGATATATTAGCAACATGGTGTACATTCGCTGATATTGGGATTTGATTGGTTGGATACATACCTTCGATTAGCTGATTTGATTTGATTTCGAGGTATATAATCACTATAATAATTTACCTACGTCACATATCTGGAGAAAAAAATTGTTCCATGGAAAAATGTGTATGCGCCCTCAAAACCCCCAAGAAACCATATTTCCTTCCAATGCTTCAAAAGCGAATTGTTACAGTTCATTATTGTGTTATGAATGTTCAATGGTTACAAGCATTGTACAGGGAGTAATGTTTAATGCAACACATTTATTCCTTTTTAAAGGAGTTTATTGGAGCTGCCATTTTGAATGTTTTTGATTTTGACAAAAAAACCATAATACCCGACCCCAAAAAACCTGGACGATAAATAACAAAACCCATTACCCTAAAAACCTTAAATATCAAGGCGCAAGAATACCTATTTTGTATTCGCGGCCAGCTCATGAATCTGTTAATCATAGAATAACCCAGATCGAACAATTGAAGGAATATGTTTTTCCTTTTAGTGCATTTGTATAAAAATTTGTCTTTAACAATATTTTTTTATTTAGTTTCAATTTTTCCTCTTTGATGCATTTGTAGAAAAGCTTCACTTTGATTTTTTAAATCATTTTCAGTTAATTATTTCTAGTTGTTCATGAAATCTGTCATCTTATTAAATCCCGACAAAAAATTCATGATCTTCGACCCCAAAAACCCCCTCATACCAATCTTGAATAGTATAGGGCCATAATCACAAAACTGGCCATCACAAATTCATGAATTTAAACAAATAATCATAATCTCCGACCCCAAAAACTCCGACACACCAATTTTGAATAGAACCAGACCATAGTCGCAAAACTCGTTCGGCATCTTGGAGCCACCATCTTAAATCAAATAATTGATTATCTTCGACCCAAAGAACACCCACATACAATTCTGAATAGAAGTGCCCCATAATCATGGAACTCGTCCGCCATTTTGTTTGTTCGCCGGAATTTATGAACACCTGCCAAAGTTAATCGAACGACTGGAAGTGGATCAAATTTTATTTACAAAAATTCCACCCGAAAGTACAAATCGAGAAATAAATAATAATCACAAAGATAAAAGCATGTAAAAATATCAGCGTTTTGCGAAAAAACACAATTCTCGAAATATTGAATAAATTAACTGGCAAAGAGGTGCACCACCCTCAGAAGGAAGTTCAGAAAATTATTTCTTGTGTGCCTATTAGCAGTCAGGAAAAGCTTCGTTATATTATACAGATTGAACCTCCGGACCCCGTCATTGATTGCTGAATTTTATTTATCTTTCCCCGAATTACTCGCCATGATACGATTATAAATAATCTTCGAATCCAAAACTTTAATTTTTTCTATCTTGCTACTTCTAAAGACGTTATCAAAATCTCATTCCTATTTCATGGATGAATGGAATTCACAATGGCGCTCTCTATCAGTGAGAATGTTGGTAACGTTGGTAAGTATTTCTCGCTATGTGTTTGAATTTGGCTATTCGCTGCCCATTTTGTATTTCAAGTCAATGTTCCAAACAAATTGTCTGGTGATTCGATTTCAATCGGAAGTTGAACCATTTTCATGGGTCTTTCGTTTGAAATAAAAAAGAAGCATGTATTGGCTTATTTCCCCTCAATTTTCGACGAAAAAAATCTGAATTTTCGAAAAGAATTCAATCTCAATATTTTCAATTAGAACTCTAATCCTTTCTGAGTTCACCAACTGAATTAGAGTTCTCAAAGTGTAACCGTTTGTCGATGCGAATTGGAATAAAAATACACTTCATTGAACGCCCACCTTAACTCGCTTTCTTTTTCTGTTTGTCCCACAAATCTTGTTTGTTTGGTTATCTGTAATGATAACAATAATAGTGAGGATCAATCGATTTTAAACTAACTTTCAGGTGAGCTAGAGACTTGAATCTTCAGACATAGCTCAGAACTAGATGACAATGAAATATGAACTCGCTTTCTTGTCTGCTTGTTTATTTGTTTGTCTGTAATGATAATAGCAAGAAGCAATGGATTTCAAACTAACTGAAATAAATCTGAAATTTGCCACATACACCTGTTATAAACTTATCGAGATGTTTGAAATCGATTGAAAAATTTCACACACACACAGCAGAAAATAATTATTTAGATATTTTCTTCCAATATACCAAGTTTATAGAACGGACTTCATAGTATAAAATAATTTCTCCTAGTTCCATACAGATTTATAACTCCATACAGATTCCCAACCCCATATAGATTGTCCTAAAAATTTTTGATCGTGAACTTTCAATAGCTATGAAAATAGTGGGGCGCAAGCAATAAGTATAAAAACTTTTTAACAAACAATTAAACCGACGAAATGCGGAACTGAAAAGTAAAAAATAAAAACTTTTTAACAAAAAATTAAACCGACGAAAAACTCAACTGAAAAGCAAAAAATAAAATGAACCTTCTTAGTCTAAATGATAATTGAGCTCCTAAACAAAAGTGAGTAACTGATTTTGAGTCGGCGCCAAACAAACAATTATCGAAGATCATTATCTATGAAAGAAGTCATCAAAACGCAGCCGTGCATCTCGCTGCCATCATTTTACGCTTCACCTAATTCAATTGCTAGTTTGTTTGGCGCCGACTCAAAATCAGTTACTTATATTAGTTTAGGAGCTCAATTATCATTTAACTAAGAAGGTTTTTTTTTTTTTGCTTTTCAGTTAATTTTTTGCGGTTTAATTTTTTTTTTTCTTTTTTGTAATTTTTTATTAAAAACTTTTTGTTTTTAAATTTTTTGTGGCTGAAATCTACCAATTACTATCTACTTGTTTTTTGATTACTTCCAAAATACTTACTTACCCACCTTACTTCAATTATTACCAGTTAAATAATATGATTATCTACTTTTACTATTTTTGTATGAATTATTTTCGTTGTTCTGGTTAGTTCATTTCATTACTTTGTATATCATTCCATCCTCTCATGAAATATACTGATTTTGACGGATGTGGAACAAGAATAATGTCAGTAGCGATATGCCATTGTCAACTACTCATGTGTGTGCCAATGTTCACTGGTGAAAAATCAATTATCCCCTATTTTTCCACCCGTAAGGGTGGCTAATTTTTTCCGAAATCCAAATATAAGGTATACCCTATCTATTAAAGAAAGAATCATCGAAATCGAAGATTCCAGTACAAAGTTATGCCTGATAGAATCGGTTAACGGACCAGAATTCAGAGGGTGAGTGATCAATATCCTTCATTTTGCTACCCTTAGGGGAGGATTTCATCTTTTAAATTCAAATGGGACCAAATTTGAAGTACACCCCATTTACTGAAAAAAGAATGATCGGAATCGGACGTATCAGTAAAAAGTTATGCGTGATCATATATGAAAAAAAATGATGGAAAAAAAAAATACGGGTCGACTAGAAAACCTCCTCCTTTTTGGTTTCGTCGGTTGAAAATTCCTTCAAATCGGTCCAGCCGTTTGGGAGGAGTGCAGTGACAACACACGTACAGTAGAATTATATATATACAGACTAGCGGACCCGACAGACGTTGTCCTGTCCAAATTTATATGTTCCTTAAAAGGTTTTTCCCGAAAATTTCCCCGTTATCCCGTTATCCCATTTTCCTGTTACCTCTTTTTGTCTTCACCCCGTTATCCCGTTTTCCGATTATCCCTTTCCTGTCACCGTTATCCCGTTTTTTCGTTATCCCGTTATTCCCGTTATCCCGTTATCTCGTTATCACGTTTTCCTGTTATCCCATTTTTTCTTTATCACGTTATCCCGTTTTCCCCTTATCACCTTATCCTGTCATCCCATTTTCTCGTATTTCGTTATCCTGTTATTCCCGTTATCCTGTTATCCCGTTTTTCTGTTATCCCGTTTTTTATTCATCTCGTTATTCCGTTTTCCCGTTATTCCATCATCCTGTCATCCCGTTATCCCATTTTCCCGTTTTTTTGTTATCCCGTTATTCACGTTATCCCGTTTTCCTAAATAAAAATATAAAAATTGGGGGTTGATCGCAGAAGGGTGAATTAAGAGTAATATGCATTTTTTATGACAAAAGCGTTATGACAAAATAAAAATCTTGTCAAAAAAACAGGGGTTGATCGTAGAAGGGTGAAAATTTGGGGTTGTATTTTTAAATGCTGTATCATAAAAAAAAAATTTGTTCACAAAATGAAAAAAAACTTCTTTCCACCCTTAACATTTATGGGGATGATTTGTGAATCTATACCATCCAGGGTGCCACCCAAACGCATACACAAAAATTCATTCAAATCGGTCCAGCTGTTTAGGAGAAGTGCACTAACAACGCACGTACAGTAGAATTATATATATAGACATATGTATATACACATATATATATATATATATATATATATATATATATATATATATATATATATATATATAAAAATATATATATATATATATATATATATATATAAAAAAAAACTATGAATTTGAAATAAACTTTGTAGAAAGGATATTCCTTGAGGTTGCAGTTGACTGCAACCTAAAACCTTTAAAGTTTTCAAATTCATAGTTTCAACTAGTCCAGTCACGAGACTACCCTTTCTTCTATATATATATATATATATATATATATATATATATATATATATATATATATATATATATATATATATATATATATATATATATATATATATATATATATATATATATATATATATATATATATATATATATATATATTTAATATATAAAAATTATTATGTTATTATTTCACCCCACACTTTGGGTGCCACTTTGATATGTATTGATAAATTGAATAACAATAGTTGTTGATATATAATGAAGATTGCTAATAGTTTTTGCTATTCTTTGTGAGCCAAATTGATATTATATAGATAGATATTTTCGCCCTGTATATGTATTGTATGCTGTAATAATAATTGCTAGCGAACGTCACTGTTCTCTCGTCACGCTGCTGCCAATTGTTATCACTTTTCTCACCACGGCTAAGCAACAGTTGGTACGCCTCTTACCTCAGATGGCCGGTTCAGGCAATAGAGCCACTAGCCACTGCTGTCTAATTTCAGTTTATTCAATGGTCATTGTTATGATTGTTGATCATTGTAAGAAAACAAACAACAAAGTATCAAAAAGCAATTATTTCCTTTATTCAGGAAGACTTAATTTTACCTGGCCTACGAGAAATAACTTATTCTAATGTGAATCTACAAATATGCACGGATAATCATAAAAATCAAATCATGGATGGATAGACACAACCTCACTTTTTCCTTGAGAGTGAAGTTTTTTTTTATTGTTCAAAATAAAGTGAAATAAAGTTCTTCAGATGTGAGATACGTTATTTGTGATATTGTTCATGAACCGGATGTGCACTATTGAAGTTTTTATACCTGCTGGAAATGTCGGTGTTCAAGATATGCCCTGAAACTGGATCCCTTCTCACTCCAAGCTCTATCAGGAACTCCGCTACCATAAATCAGGAACCATACATATGCAGAAATCAGCTTTGGACACTTGGATATGTTGTATAATTAAGGTAATATTGGTTTTTTTCTTCTAATGTTGGAATTATTTCATTTTTCTTTCTCCCAAAATGTTGCGTGGCATTCCCTTCTAAATTTCTTTTCGATCTCCTTTTGCTTTGTTTGTTGCTCCCTTGGATACCAATTTTTCCTCTTTTTTTTCATTTGAATGTTTGAATTCGCGCACCAAATTGTCACATTTCACTGTTTGGGTTCATCTTATATATACAACTATTTTCCCATTCTTATTACTATGTACAAATTTCAGTAATGATTGCTTATGACATCACCCCGTTGTTATTCTCTCACAATTTCCAATTTTCCATATGACCATCTATTCCCTGATTGGCTATTCTCATCAAGAAGTTTGCCGTTCCACCATTGGCTACTTTTAGTTAGCTACAATTTCATATACTGTATGTTTCAAATTTATAAATGTGTTGATCACTTTTTATTCATGAAAATTTTGTAAATCTAGACTTTTTGTTGTCTTTTTACCAATTATGGGTTATAATCATTATGACAGTGTATGAAATTGATTGTGTTATAGTATTTTGACATTTTTATCTATCCATATTATACATAGGCTTATAAATAAATAGAACTTCCAAAATTATGTTAAAACAATCTCTTGAAACTAATAACTATACATCAATAATTCTTTTTATGGGTTTTTTCTTTTTAAAACTTATAACTGGCATAACATAACATAACAATATATATATATATATATATATATATATATATATATATATATATATATATATATATATGTATATATATCTTTCCTCACCTACCCATTCAACATGCCTTTTTTTGGATTTCAAATTATATTTTTCCCCTTACAAATGAAACTATTTCCATGAAATGTTCTCAAAGTGATACCATTTCAATAGGGATGCCAAGCGTGTTGAAGTATTATTCTTCACTGAAATAAAAATGAAGTTAAATAAATTCCATAATTCCATATTTATTTCATGCCATTCAACGTTCATGAAGAAACTACTAGTTTATTCCGAGAAAAGGTGGATAAACTGAAACATAATAGAATTTTTCTCTTTATATCCGAGCATATTTGAATTTTCGGAATGATTTCCTCAAAGGATCGTACAATGTAAAATCTTCCAAGGATTGTCGGGTTGACAATTCTTTGATTTTCAAAGAAAATATTTCGTACAAAGGTCTCTTTCATGCATTTGAAATGCAGAACGATATGCTGAGCCTGTTGTTGAATCTTTCCACCTTACAGACTGATTTTCCTTTGATGTGATATTTCATAACGGTACCGATATCCGATTCAGCGGTTGTTTTCGATTGGTGTGATCCGTTTATATTCCTGGTGTTTGGATAAAAAGTGTCACGCACAGAGGCAGGTCTGAAAGCTTTAAGTTCATCAGTGCTACAAAGAACCAAATATTTTTTTTGCCTCTCAAATAAATTTATTTACTGCTAAATATTCTATCATAATTATCTTTTGTAGCACAAAGTGTACGGTTCATGGAAGCCTTGAGTGTGATTTGAGAAAATATTGGAAATTTTATTAATAATAAACATTATTGATTCTTCACCCGATCGCACTTTCTGTAGTATGATGTCAATTCGGATGAGAGAAAACAAAGTCACATATTCCTGAGAAAGTCGTATTCTTTCACAGTTGAAGCTGATTTTTTTGTGAAGAAACATTAATAATAAAAATGTTTTATCAATTATTTCACATTACAGAAAATTAAATCAAACAATCAAATCCTATTGAAAATAATAGTCGGAGTCAAGCCTCGTGGAACTAGTGATCTAGATATATACAGGGTGTAATCTAACTTCTTCCACACCCGTGAATGACGAGTGTATAATGCCATTACATAGCGAATTACAGTGCTTGAAAATCTGAGAAACAAATTTGAAAACATGTTTTGTTCTTTGTTGAATTTGACAAAATTTTGGGTAGCGTCACCCGCCTAATTTCAGGTGACCAACTCAGAGGAAAACTTTGTCACTTGCCGAATGCAATAAACATTTAACTCGTCATTTGAATAATGTAGAATGTTGAACTGATTGTGTGGTAAATGTATACATTGCATATATACATTCAATTTCAAAGTGAAGAAAACAACTAACCTTGTTATATCCAAACTGGTGATAAAGTAAGAACTAGTTGACTTCATACTCTGCTTTGAGGCACTTATCATTATTCTCACAGTCACTTGTAAGAAACAAACGACACATACAGTATTGAAAGGGGAAACATTCCCAATTGAATATTGTTTTGAAAAATATTATCACAACCATTGTAGTGATTTAGACATTCAGAACACTTGAACTGAACACTATTGCCGAGCAAGATTCTCGCATGCACGGTTTACAAAGCTGTCTACGAACGAAAGTTTGTTAGATTCTACTGGTGTTTTCTGATTGACTAATGAATAAAAGATCCTAATTAGCAACCAATCAAAAAACAGTAAGCGATATGCGGGTGAATCAATATGAACATTATTGTCTTTGTTTTTATTGGCTCTTAAAACTAAACACCGAGCTGTTCTGTGCGTATTTTGAAGAGTAGAAGACAAAATGAATCACTCGTTGCATTTATGAATGGAGTGGTAAATTTCAATTCTGGTTGGATCCTGGAGTCGCCAATCATTGTGCGCGCGTTTTTGTACTAGATATATTGATATAATATAAATCAATTTTTGGCATAATGGCAATTTTTTCAAAAGACAATAATTTTTTTCGGTTGTAGTTGAGTTGGGATTGGCAAAAAACTGTTATTTTCTTGCCGACGTTTCGAATTAATTCATTTCATCCTCAGGGCCCTGTAACAATGCTTCCTCAAATAGTGAAAAATATTTTTTTATCATTATTATACTTGTCACGATGTATCATTGTACTTAAAATTCATGTTAAAATGTTAAGAAGAAGTACCTACTCACCAAAAAGTAGTTATTTCCGAGTTAAAATCCTTAACATTTAAAAACATATTCAGACGTGATAGATACACAGAAACGAAACTCAAACGGGCACAATGTTGCTTGTATACTAACGGGACGAAAATGGAATACTGAGATGAGAAACTAAGATTGAAATAAACATTTCATAAAAAATTAACAGAAAATAAAGAAACAATGGCAATGTTTCTATTATTGATAAAGAAATAGTTTTAACATATATAACAGAATCGTTCATGAAGATAAACCATCCATCGAATCCCATAATTTATTAACAAAAAATTATAACACAATACCGTATGTTGAGAATATTTTCGGAAGAACAGCAATAGTTTTGAACGACGAACATTCAAAAATAGCTTTCACAAATGACAACACCATTGGAAAACGTTTTTTCTCACGACAGAAAGAAAAAAACTCCTTCAGAGTAACAATCTAATGTAATTTATGAAATCAACTGTAAAGACTGCAACATGTGTTATGTTGGACAAACAGGAAGGTATTTAAAGAAACGTATGTCTGAACATGGGAGGGACACCAAAAAGCTGAACACTACCAATCCTGCTCTCGTTGAACATGTCAGAGAAAAGAATAATAATTATGATTTCACAAACCCGGTAGATCTAGATGTTCAACCATATCTCTCGAAAATACTTCTGAGTGATATGATTCAAATCTTCAAACATGACAGTATGAACACCAGGAGAGACATTGATGGTTTAAACGCAGCATATTTCAACTTGATTAATCAAATGCCCAGATGAATTACCATTACTATTACTAGCTTTGTTTCGTCGACAACTGACCTCATTATCAATAATGCAATCATTGGCATTGTTCCTTAATTTACTGTATATTTTTATGAATTATTTCTTCGAATCTTAGACAATCATCTCAGTTTTTCATTTCCGTCCAGTTAGTATACAAGAAACATTGTTCCCGTTTGAATTTTGGTTCCTATGTATCGATCACGTCTGAATATGTTATTAAATTTTAAGCATTTTATTTTTTCAACATTTCAACATAAATTTTAACTACAATGATACATCGTGATATGTATAATAATAATAAAAAAAAAACTTTTTCCGAATATGTTTTTAAATTTTAAGGATTTTAGCTCGTTAATAACTTATTTTTGATGAGTACTTTTTCTCAACATCTTCACATAAATTTCAAGTACAATGATACGTGACAAGTATAATAATAATAATAAAAAATACTTTTTTACTATTTGAGGAGGAGGATGAATTGCATTTATTCGAAACGTCGGCAAGAAAACAACAGTTTTTCATTCAATCCAGATTGATCCCAAACCCAATTGAACCACAACCAAAACATTGATACTGGATCACTAACCATTAGCTTTCAAAGACAATAATGTTCAAATTAATTTTCGTTCACATCGCGTACTGTGTTCTAATTAGTTGTTGATTATTATCTTCCATTCACCATCCAATCAGAAAGCACTAGTAGAATCTACCAAACTTTCGTTAGTAGACAGCTTTGTAAACCGTGCATGCGATAATCTTGCTTGACAACAGTGTTCAGTTCACGTGTTCTGAATTACTGCAATGGTCGTGATATTACTTCTCAAAACAATGTTCAATTGCGAATGTTTCCCTTTGTTATATTATTTGTATTGTTTGTTTCTTAAAAGTGACTGATAATTATGATAAGTTCCTCAAAGCAGAGTATGGAGTCAACTAGTTGTTACTTAATCACCAGTTTGGATATAACATGGTTAGTTGTTTTCTTCACTTTGAAATTGAATATTTATCTCAGGCAGCCTGCAATGTGTACATTTACCTCCCAATCAGTTTAAAAGTTCTACCTAATTCAAATGTCGAATTAAATGTTTATTGCATTAGGCAACTGAGGTAGTTTTCCACTGAACAGGGAACCTGGAATTAGGTGGGAGGCGCTAACAAACATTTTGTAAAATTTTACAAAAAACAGAACATGTTTTCAATTTATTTTTCAGATTTTCAACCATAAATATATAACTTATCAGAGTTAAGTTTGATAGAAACACCTTATATATATTCACTCGATTGAATTCCTTTGGAGAAGTGTTTCTCAGAAACATGACGTTATATGTGTTTATACCAGGTGGTTCGGAAGTTATGGCGAGATTAATGTCACATAAAAGTTTTTTAACAAAAAATTAAACCGACGAAAAAATCAACTGAAAAGCAAAAAATAAAATAAACCTTCTTAGTCTAAATGATAATTGAGCTCCTAAACTAATGTAAGTAACTGATTTTGAGTCGATGCCAAACAAACAATTATCGAAGATCATTATCTATGAAAGAAGTCATCAAAACGCAGCCGTGCATCTCGCTGCCATCATTTTACGCTTCACCTAATTCAATTGCTAGTTTGTTTGGCGCCGACTCAAAATCAGTTACTGACATCAGTTTAGGAGATCAATTATCATTTAGACTAAGAAGGTTTATTTAATTTTTTGCTTTTCAGTTGATTTTTTTGTCGGTTTAATTTTTTGTTAAAAAGTTTTTATTTTTTACTTTTCAGTTACGTATTTCGTCGGTTTAATTTTTTGTTAAAAAGTTTTTATTTTCCAATTATTTGTGGCTGAAATCTACTAATTACTACCTACTTGTTTTTCGATTACTTCCAAAATACTGACTTTGACAGAACAAGAATAATGTCAGTAGCGATCTGTCATTGTCAACTACGTATGTGTGTGCCAATGTTCACAAGTGAAAAATCAATTATTCCCTATTTTTCCACCCGTAAGGGTGGCTAATTCCTTTCAAAATCCAAATATAAGGTATACCCTATCTATTAAAAAAAGAATCATCCAAATCGAAGAACCCAGTACAAAGTTATGCCTGATAGAATCGGTTAACGGACCAGAATTCAGAGGGTGAGTGATCAATATCCTTCATTTCGCTACCCTTAGGGGTGGATTTTATCTTTTAAATTCAAATGGGACCAAATTCGAAGTACACCCTATCCACTGAATAAAGAATTTTCGGAATCGGACGCCTCAGTAAAAAGTTATGCGTGATCATACATAAAAAAATATGATGGAAAAACATAAAATATACGGGTCGAATAGAGAACGTCGGTTAAAAATGGGTTCATTCAACACCAATATCTCAAAATTAACACTTTGGAATAAGAAAGTTTGTCCACCAAAACGATGTATTTTCATTTCCTATTCATAATTTCATCCATTGGCGCTTTTTCCATACAGGAGCAACCAGAACTCGAGATCACTTCTTCCTCAATTTCTTCAAATGGAACACCCTGTAAATAAGGCAATACCAAAATAGTCCACACTATAAGCTTGCAGAAAATGTAGGGTTTGCCCACTTGATTTCCGACGGAAATGTATCATAGGGAAAGTATGAAAAAAAGTTATTGTAAAAATAAAGGAACCCGACTGCGTGAAAAGTGAACTTTATAAAAGATGGAAACAAGATGACCAGAAAATATTGTCAAAAATTATATTTTAGCAGGTTAAATATTGAACTTGATAGTCGGAGGCATCTTCTTTAATTTAAAATGAAGATATACTATTGCCTCCGACTGCGTGATATTGTTTACAGTATTAAGTTTAATAATCAACCTCTCAAAACATAATTTTCTGACAATATTTTCTGTTCATCTTTTTCCCACCTTTTTAAAAGTTCACTATTTACGCAGTCGAGTTTTTTCATTTTTAAATGAACTTTAGTTATTTTACACTTTTCAATTAGTATTTTTCTCAATATGGCGTCTGTTGTCGCCATATTGAATTTTGTCACAATATGGCGTCTGGTTGTCGCCACATTGAATTTTGATTATTACTGTCATGTCTTTATTCATAATATGGCTCCTGGTTTCTGAAGGTTGTTTTTAAAAGATCGAGTGAAACACCTCCGGAGCCAAAGACCTCGAGTATCTTGATTATTGATATTATGGTCCGCAGTATCGAGCCTTCTCTAGATTGGGAAACACACAAGGTTTCATCAATCATAGGTACTCTCAAGTTCAGTTTCATGTGTTGTGGTGACAAAATATTGATGAATCATCGTGTTTTCTTTCAATTACCCATGTAGCAGGTTTGTTATTTTTTGTTAGTTCTTCGCCAATATTTGTGATATTATAATATTTGTATGGAAACTCTTTGCTATTTCTTTTTATCGGTGATTATTTTTTGTTCATATTTGATAATTTTTTTCTATAGCTCCGGTCTTTTTTTTTAATGTAAATTTGTGTATTGTCTACCACAATGATTCAGTGTATTTATTGCTTTTTTATAACTCATTTTAAAAAAAATTATTTTTGTTTGTGTTGAAAGTTTATTCAGCTTTTTGTATTCTTCAACCTCCCTTTCTTAATACCTGGTTAGTGCCAGATAATGAAATATATCATGTGGAACTCTACATTTGCCATCGTTCGATTTTTGGTGGTGCTGAGAAGACATTCTCAGAAAAATTAACCAAACGAATAACAAAATCTTCCACTGTGAAATTGTATTCGGTAACATAATGAAAAGAAAACAACTGACGGGCTCTAGTGGCCTTTCTTTCACACAAAACCAAAACTTGATCAACTCCGTTTCAATTGTTGGTCCCCAGTGTATAGAAGCAGTGTATCGCATGTCGATTTCAGTAATGTCTGGCCTCGAATCCAATCCATTTAGAGCGTGTCTCACACCGCAAATGGAATTGCTCGCCAGCATTCCGCATTTTCTTTTAGTGCCAATGAGCGGGAGGTATACCCACATCTTTCAGAGTACCCAGGCACATAAAGTATGATATCCATTCAAAAGAATTGTCAATCTTAAAGAACAGATTGACTTTTTGATCACATACATACTTACAAAATCATGGACTATCAAACCTTTATAGACGTGGTCTGAAATTTTGAAAATAAGTATTATTCTTGATTGGACAGTATTGGGAACTCAAAATTAGATGCCATTGCCAGAGTGGCGAGAGTTCGAACCAGACATACGTACATTGTTTTTTGCTTTCTCAGAGGTTATATACTTGAGTTTTGAGTTTTTCTAAAAATATTTCCATTTGGTATTATTTTCCAGTTTTTTCGTGTAGTGTTATTCATTTCAAGGCTCTAGTGAAGTGGTGTATTTAAATCTTAAGACAATATCATTTGCGAAAACTCACTCTGAAGGAGATAAAGTATGCTCTAATTTGCTTGCAAAAAATACTTTTTCCAAGTTTCTGGACAGCTTAGTGAAGTCATCGGGAATTATTGCTATGAATTATTTTGAGGAAATGTTACACATTATTAATGAATGTTCGAATTGAAAATAAAACTAACAAAAACCGTTTTTTTAATTTCATCTAAAGCAAACAAGATGGTGTAAAAATGTGTCCTAATCACCTAGATATACATATATAGTTGTCACTATTTTTCCATACTTTGTGAATAATCTTCTTCAAGATCCCAAGAGCCCGTCATATGTCTATAGACTCACTCAATCCTAGATTAGTCTGCACCAGTATGTTACACTCTTTTTTTCACGGAGACTGATAGAAACTTATTCCAGTACAACGGGATTGTTTTGCCCAAGAGTCACATTGAGGTAAACAACAATAATGATTTGAACTAGATTCACTCATTTTTTCACTCGAGGACGTACAATGATCAACAGAATATTCATCAGGTAAACTGGAATTTCATTGAATGTCAACAATCACAAGAGATTCGACAAGTTTTAAGTGTACAACGGCTGAAATAAATAAAATATAAACATTAATACATCTAGATGTACATATAGTCACACGTTTTCCATACTCTATGAATAATTTTCGGTATGTTGAATAATATCTCTTTCTTCTGTCAACTCTCTTGAAGGTTCGTTTCAACTTTTTTTCTTGGCCACAGACGATACAGGAAGATTTTGGGAAGGGACTGTATTCTTCTACAAGAGCCCATCGTATGTCTATAGACTCGCTGAATCCTAGATCAGACTGCACCAGACTCACGGAAAATGATGAACACTTATTCCAGTACAACGGCATCGTTTTGCCAGGAGTCACATTGAGGTGAAGTACAATAATAATTTGAACTTGAATCACTAATTTTTTCAGTCGAGGACGTACAATAGTCAACCAGGTAAACAAGAATTCCATTATATGACAACAATCACAAGGCATTCGACGAGTTTTAGGTATACAATGACTGAAATCATATAAACATTAATATTTCAAAAAGTAAACAATGTACTTTTGTATAGTTTCAAAAATCGACACCAGAGGGGGTATCCTTTATTTTGAATTCCCAATAGTTTTTCACATAGGGTGCTGAAACTGAATGATGAAATAGAATATGAATGAAGGATGAATTTGGTAAACTGTTTGAAGATCATTTGTGGTTCAGTTGATGCTCTCTCGTGGACTCTTTTTCTCCTTCGCATATCGATTTCATTTGATGAACCTCATAGGGTCAGATTTATGAATATAATTTATATGAGAAGGAGAGAAGGGCCAGTTCAATTTCATTTACTATTGGTGAAACAAGCTAAACCGACTTGATTTGTTTGAAAATATGAACAGGATGTTCATAAAATCAGATGTGGAATCATCTGCGACTGAAAGATAAACTTTATCACTATCTTCCATCGTTCAAGATAACCTCTTGTGGGATATTCATGTTGAAAAGGGAAACATTCTCAATTGGATATTGGATACAAAGATTTTTCTGTAAATTGAAAAATCCACGATAAAAATGAAATTATTTTTTGTGAAGTAGTTGTTTTCTGTTATACATTCACAAAAAATAACTTCAATTCACAGAAAAATATTTCTATTCAATATTCAATTGATGAAGATTGCCCTTTCTAAATGGCCTATATTGAAAGCAGTAGTTCGACAGAAGTGATACTATAGAATAGCCATCAAGATTCACAGATCTGCCGCCTCCTGACTTATTCTGTAGGGTTATTCATAAATTAGTAATCTTCGAAAAATATTGGAGAAATCATAGAAAATTAGTGAATACAGTCGATTTAATAGGAAAACTACCCAGAATTATCACAAACATTTTGAAATGGGCTATACTATTGTCTGGAGGATACATTCATTCCAACCATTTTCTGCTTTTTTATCTATCATTTTCAATTTTTTGCAAGTTATTCAAATCTCATGATTTTCAATGCCAAATTCTCAGAGGGCAGTGTTGTTTATGAGATTGGTTGGATATGAAATCTGACTAAGTTCGAAGCGGTCTTATCATCTGGTTCAAAGGTCAGCTATCATATGAATCAAATCGAAAATCCAAAAATCAATAGAAATATTTTGAAATTTGAGAAAGTCGTTTGAATACGAATCATAATCGATAGAGAAGTTTCCAGTGATGTTAATATGAGTAAAATTGTCTCACGTTTGATAGCAGAGGAGAAAACCCACGAGTTTCTTGCTACTGTTAACAGAGAACAACTACTTTCCCGGCTAGAGCTCACGCTGAATGTTGAAGTACATTTGATAGATATTGTAGAAGCATCATGATTAAAAAAAATTATAGTGAAAATTTGCATTCTATGGAAATATTTGTTTTATTCTTTCATACCGTCCTAATTGAGGCAAAGGATAATGTTTTCCAATAGTAGTATCGCATTCATGAATACCTGTTTTACGCTCCCACGATCATCAGGAATACTGGAAGAATTGAAAAACTGATTTTCTAGAAGCAGTTGGCAATGGTGAATATTATTAAAAATATTTCTTTTTGGAGTGACACTTTTGGATCTGCGTTTTTTGACAAGCGGTCTGATATTTTGATTTGTTCGGAAATGGGGTTATATTATTTGAGTATGATCTGGAAGTGGCAATGGTTGAAATCGTGCGAAGAAAAAGACTTGTGAGTGAATTATAAACCATAGTCAATGATCAGTAACGTATTCGAGCTTTTGGAGGTGAAAAATTGATCCAAACTCAATTGTAGAATGCAATATTGTAAGCTATCCTTTAAAATATTAATCTCCTCAGAGTATGCATATAATTACAGAACCAATTACTGTCAATTCCAACAGTTATTTCACCAACATCTCTGAAAGTAGAAGAAGTAACTACTATTTCAAAAAATAACACAATGGATTATTTCAGACCAGTAATCGCCCCTCGAGTTTATTGACATAGGCAAGTGACCTACTGCGATGTTATGTGACCTGAGCAGGACCTTTGACTGCGTCAATCACGTAACACTATTGAATTGGTTGAAATTTTTTTTTTTTTTTTCAATGTTCTGGTTCCCACGAAAAGGGATATCCTGTAATGTTCAGAGAACATCGTGGGAACCAAGGGAAAGAAGGTAGGAGTTGGTGTTCTTCCTAAATTTCTGGAGGTTGTATGCCTCGGGGAACACCTCCCTAGGCAATGAGTTCCAAAGCCTCGCTGTTCGTTGGATGAACGAGTCTTTGGAAAGTGATGTTCTGCTGGTCTCCAAAGTGACCACGAAGGGGTGTGATGACTGAACTTGACGGGTTAGTTTCGAAGAGACTGCTAAAGCAGGAACGATTGTTGATATTTCAGAAGAGCATCGCCCATGAAAATATCTATAAAATAGAGACAAATCGCCAACTTTTCTACGGTGTTCCAGACAAGTGGGCGAGTTTGTAAGCGAGGCATCACCGACGAGACGGATTGCCCTTTTTTGGACAGAATCCAATAGTCTCAGGATATGTTTAGGTGCCGCGCTCCAAATATGGGAACAGTATTCCAGGACAGGTCGGATCTGTGCCTTATAGATCATAAGCAGCTGAGTGGGGGTGAAATAGCTCTTGGCACGAAACAAAAAACCAAGTTTTTGGGATGCACTTTTGGATATGGACCTCACGTGATTTTCCCAGGAAAGGTTATTGCTGATAGTAATACCAAGCATCGATATGGATGACTTCAGTGGTATGGTTACTCCTGACAAAGTTATGTTAGGCACAGTGAGATCGGCTTTTCTAGAGAAGAGGCATGCTTGTGTTTTGTTTGCATTGAGTTCTACCAAGTTATTAGATCCCCACTCGAGAATTGTTGCTAAGTCCATATTTATATTATTAACATTTCTTCCTCGTTCATTTATGGTTTCACGGGCTGATATAGGGGCCCTGGAAGAGAAAGCGGTATGGAGGGTACTATCATCGGCAAAGCTGTGTACTGGACATGAAGTTGCTTTCAACAGGTCGTTGATGTGAAGTAGAAATAGTGTTGGTGCGAGAATAGATCCTTGCGGAACACCAGCATTTATGAGTAGAGTGTCAGATGAAACTCCATCGACCACTACATGGAGAGACCTGTTTGAGAGAAAACTAGCAAGCAGAGAACACAGCTGAGGGGGCAAGCCATAAGACGGAAGCTTGGCGAGGAGTCCCTGGTGCGAAACTCGATCGAACGCCTTGGAGATATCTAATGCCACAGCTGAAGTTTCTCCATACTTTTCAATAGATAGCTGCCATATATGTGAGACGTAAGCGAGCAGGTCACCAGTTGATCTCTGATGGCGGAAGCCATATTGCCTATCGTTAACAATTCCTGAGTCTTCCAGATATTTCATGAGTTCGATGTTGATGGCTTTTTCCATGACCTTTGAAATAATTGATAGCAGTGCGATAGGTCTGTAGTTGCTAGGTAGGGCCTTTTTGCCTTTTTTAGGGACTGGCTGTACTCTTGCAATTTTCCAATTGGACGGAAATACCCCCAAATTGTAAGAGTGGTTGAACAACTTGCAAAGAACAGGTGTTAGTTCGGGGGCACATTTCTTGAGAATAATCGGCGGGATTCCGTCAGATCCACAGGCTTTGTTGGTGTTGAGACCCAGCAAAATCTTTCTGATAGTACGTTGGCGAAAGGTGATCTCGGGCATGTGACTGTCAATAGGTGTAATGTTCGGGGGTTGTTTTCCCGATGAATCCAGAGTGGAATTTCCAGCAAATAGGTGCGCAAAGATATTGGCTTTTTCCTGGGCAGTCGTTGCTAGTGTTCCATCTTCTCTGGTTAGAGGAGGAAATGAGCTGGAAGTGAAGTTTCTTCCCACAGCTTTGGCGAAAGACCAAAATGAACGGGATCCGTTAGGACATTCAGCAAGTTTTGATCTTATTTTGGCATTGTGGGCATCTTTTGAGCATTCTATTGTCTCTTTGCATATGCCTCTAGCCTCGACATATGCTGCTCTGGTCTCAGAGCCCGGATTTTTAAGCCATCGATGGTATGCTGCCTGTTTGGGAGCCACAGCTCTAGAGCTGTTTCTGTTAAACCAGGTCTTATCGGATGATGTTCTTCTTTCGGTATTCGGTATGTAGGTTTGCATTCCCAACATGATGATTCCAGAAATTGTCTCAGCACATCGTGTTGGATCTACTGAAGAGAAACAAACTCTCTTCCATGGAAACGCTGAGAAAAACATACGAAGACCTTCCGAGTCGGCCGAATTGTAATGCCACATGAGACGGGGTGGTATTGTGCAGCTCGATGGTAAATGGAAAGAGCATGTTGTGGAGATGAGGGTGTGATCAGAGTTTCCAAGTGGGGCACAAACTTCTATTCTATACGGGTCAGGATTGGTGGTGAGGAAAAGATCTAGTGTATTGGCAGACTGGTTGTTGACATCAGGGATGCGGGTTGGTAGCTCGACCAGTTGTTCTAGACCATGGGTGATGGCGAAGGCCTCGGTTTGACGACCCGCATCATCTGTTTTGTTAGAGAATTTGAGCCAGGCAGCGTTATGTACATTGAAGTCTCCCATGATTTTGGTTTCAGCTGTTGGATGGTTCTCCTGAATGTAGTCCAGTTTGAGTGATAAAAACTCAAAGAGGTCGTTATATGAAGGTTCATTAGGTGATAGGTAAAGGCAGCAGAGGAACTCAGTCAGTTTGGTATCAGATAGCTTGAACCACATCACATCAAAGTCTTTCGGTTCCAAACTCTCTTCACGCTGGCATGAAAGGTTAGCCTTAGCGTAAAGGCAGACTCCACCTTTGAACCTGAATTGAGGATTGAGTTCGTAACCAGGACAAAGCATATGGACCTTGTTGGTGGACGAGTTTACTTGTGTATCTGTTAGAGCCAGAATATCCGGTTTTTTCGTCTGTAGGTGATGGTGGACGTCATTGATGTTCTTGTTGAGTCCGCGGATGTTGCAAAAATTAGAGAGTTCACTGAAGTGAATGTCTTGGTTCATCACTGATAGAAATCAATGTGTTCCATCGAATTTTGATTACGGTACTGAACTCGTTTTCAACATCGGAAATGAAACTGGTTCAGATGAGAGTACCTCAGGGATCCATCCTGAGATCAGTTGTGGTTCTTTATCACGTAAATGTTGAGGAATTTTTATGTGTCTTTCAAATATTTTATCCAACAGGATCCATTTTTTCTAGAGTGAAACGAATCACTCATAATAATCAGAAAAAACAAAAACAAAAGCATTCCAACTGAACGTTAACCGTACTATCATAAGCACATATGAAAATAATAATGTTTATTGACTGTGTTCCAATACAACAGATGCTTGTGTTATTATAGATAAACAAAATTGTAAATGAAAATGGGAACACGAAAGCAATACCCAAGCATTGCTCGTATGTTATATCATCATATCAAGAAGAAAAAATTAGGTGTTATTAGATATTAATAATAGGTTTTTCATATCAATGCACTACTAGTTTTTGTTCGAGTTTTTGGACTATTTGGAATTCATTCAGATAACTCCAAATGATCAAGTTCTACTTGGGACAATTTTCCTTTCATGTGATAGTGATGTACTAACGATGTTGATTTTTTTTGTGCTTTTTTGTTCCAAGCAACATTTTCTCACGTTGAACGCTTTTGGGCGGTTTGAGTCTTTATCATTCAGCCCACCCCATCTCATAATATCATAAGACAGTAGGGGCTATTTATATAGGACCACCAAATCTCGTTTCAAAGTACGACATTTTGATAAATTATTTGAGAAGTTTGAAATAGGATAAAAAGCTACGTATACTATTTGTTAGGGCGGATACTTGCAAATTCCACGTGTCGATCAGTGATCCAACCCAAATACTTGGTGGAACTAGCTTATGAAATAAATTTTGTGGAGTTTATGAATGACGGTTTCATGTCAGAAAGTTCACTACTATATGAAGTGAATAGTAGGTATTTTCTTTATCCACATTCAAAGTTGATCTATTGTTCTGAAACCATGTGAAGCGCACAACCTATATATAATAGTAGCAAAGTATTCTTGGATTAATGAGCTGTATATCGTGAAGATAACAGGACCCAGTACAGTGCCTTGCGGGACACCGTCAGTTATATTTCTCGAGTAACTTGATACAATATCAATGTTTACAATTTGTTTCCGTTAAGATATAAACAAATTATATGATTCACCCTGCATGACAATACATTCAAATTTTCTGACAGTACCATGTCTTCGAATAAGGATAACTTAGAATCATCTAATGATTTATGAATATAACTTAAGAATTGCGTCTTTTGTAGACTTTTGCTCTTAAGACGAGCTCGTATTCTTGTTTCGTTAAAACATTGATTTTTTCAAGAAAAAGTGTGATTCTTTTCTAAAATTCTGTTCATTAGTACTTTTGCAGCATTCGAAATTAAAGACCTGGGTTTGCAGTTGATAATTTTAAACTTGTAGCTTGTAGAACCGTTATTTCACCACCATATCAAGGAAATTCCGTTTCCAAAACAATTATTACCTCAATGACTTCATCTTTGTTTGTGGAATACAGAAACCTGTTATTTGGTTTTATTAGTTTGGATTTCACTCACATTATGTGGTATTCCAATTGTACCGGCCAAATAATGTTCCATTTTACTGAAGTGTATCGTGAAGCCATTCGATATACCTTGGTCCATAATCTTTCCGATTCACTTCGGTTTCTGTTGATTTGGGTTCGAAAATATACTTATTCAGCTTGATCAATTGATATAACTGATTTATTTCTCTAGAGGTTAGGTTTCTTCGAATTGTGAATCCTGTGAATTTTCAAGAAGTCTTTTATATATGTATACAGGGTGTTTCATAATTGTATGCTAATCCTGAGGGGAGATAATCCTGGGATGATTTCAAGGATAATTCTCCATATGAATATAGGTCCGCAACCGCTTTATTTCTGAGATACAGGATGTTGAAATTAAACAAAAAAATCAGTTCTTCCACAATATCTCTGAAACCGCTTTGGTTGTTTCTTTCAATTTTGGTACATGCAAAGTACGCATAAAATTAAATTTTTTCCATGATGAAGAATTTCTTAATTTTTATCAGTGGCGTCCCTGTTGATATGCCCTGTCATATTTTCGATCAAAATAATATTACGCCAGTTTTTTCCAAATAAATATTATTTTTGTAATTATATTCTATCTTTCCATAAAAATGGTCTCCTGATTTTTTTTGGTCCGGCGGACGGTTTTCGATTTAAAAAATAAAATACATTAATCTGCTTGTCCCTATTGGATTTTTTCTCTTAGTCTTAATTTCACAATTGTGTTAACGAAATGATCTAGGCAAGATTTTTATAATTTCATGGTGAATATTATTTAGTTTTTGTAATGAGTACTCGTAAAACATAACTATTATGAATAAAAATACCAAAACGAAATTAACTGTTCAAAATGTCCACCTCCTGCAAGTATGCACGCTTCAGCCCTCCTTGTCATCGACTCGTGTATCCTTCGGAGAATTCCTGGAGTATTCCTTATTGCTTCACAGGAAACTATTACGTGGTTTCGCAATTCTTCCTCAGTTAGAATTGGTTGACTGTACACCAAAGTCTTGAGATGTCCCCAAAAAAAATAATCGAGACTGTTTAAGTCTGGGGATTTAGCTGGCCATGACTTTGTTCCCTGTTTGTTTCACGAGCTATCCAGCGATTATCAAAATTTTGGTTTAAATATTCGCGTGCCAGAGCACTGAAATGAGCAAGGGCACCATCGTGCATAAACCACATGCGATATCGCATTAAAATAGGAACAGAATTGGCGAATTATCTTCGAAAAATCAGCGATAATTATGTCCATTCAATCTGCGTGGTAAAAAAAGGTCCAATTAGGTAATCTCCAATACTTCCAGCCCAGACATTCGATGAGATCTGCTCCTGGTGATGAGATTTCACGATTGCAAGCGGATTCTCCTCGGCCCAAAAATGATTATTATGAAAATTTCTGATCCTGTTTTCAGTAAAACTACCTTCGTCCGTGAATAAAATTTTCGGTAACTTTTTGGATAAATTCACTCGTTATGGAGAGTCTCGAGGAAGTAGAGCCTGAACCCATCGAATGTGATAGGGATATATCTAATAATCATGAAGAATCTTCCATACTAGAATATGGGCGATATTCAAATTATTGGCAACTTGCCTCCTACTTATTTCAGGATTTTCGTCAAGTGAATTCAAAACAGCTACCTCAATTGCTGGAGTTCTTGCAGTCCGATGTGCTTCTTGCGAATCATGATTTGGATAAAAACTTCCTGTTTCACATAACCTTCTGCTTGAAATCGTTCGAGCATCAGGAACCATTCTATTTGGGAAGCGCTCTTGATACAGTCGCCTGGCTTCATATGCCTTCCCGTCAGCAAGCCCATACAAGTAATGCATGACTGCTAATATTTTTTTTTTAATAAACAAGTTTTTATAACGTGAATAATATCACGTAAGAAGAAATGTCAAAATTGTTTATGTTGGGAACAACGAAATGTGTTCTTAGCATACTAGATGTTTCTAGCCCACAAGATAGTCCTACTACTCTTCAACGGCTGATTTCGCATAGGGACAAGCAAATGAATGCATTTTATTTTCTAACTCAAAAACCGTTCGCCGGACGAAAGAAATGCGGGAAACAATTTTTATGAGAAGATAGAGGACAAATACAAAAATAATATTTATTTGGAAAAAAGACGTATCATTATTTTGATCAAAAATTTGGCAGGGCATGTTAACAGGGACGCCCTGATGGAAATTAATAAATCATACATCATGGAAAAAGTTTATTTTTATGCGTACTTTGCATGTACCAAAAATGAAAAAAAAGCCAAAGCGGTTTCAGAGATATTGGGGAAGAACTGATTTTTTTTGTTAAATTTCAACATCCTGTATCTCAGAAATAAAGCGGTTGCGGACCTATATTCATATGGAGAATTTCTCTTAAAATCATCCAAGGAGTATCGCGCTTTGGGATCAGCATTCAATTTTGGAACACCCTGTATATATATATATATATATATATATATATATATATATATATATATATATATATATATATATATAATATTTAATATCACTTCTTAATTGTCGTAGGTAATCCTTTATTGATCCATTTTTTCGGGCATTTTTACAATTCACGATTTTAATTTCAGATATAATGTTTCCTAAAAGGTACTTCAGTTAATGAATTTATATTGAGTAATACTATTTGTTCGTGTTCAAATTTTCAAACAAATCAACCTATTGTTTATGTTCAGAAAATTGGGCGATGGTGGATGTTCAACCAACATTATATAAAAAAATCAATTTTTTTCTAATTTTACTTTACAACCATTTTATGCGCACCTCATAACAATATGATGTGACATTATAAACAATAATTGACCTCATTATGTTGATACATGATGAACAATAACTGACCTCGTTCTGTCAAAATCATAACAACAGTATCAGGAAAAGTTAGAAGTATAATCAAATTAATGGTATGGTGTTTACCCATTTCAACTTCGTAACAGGGCACTATTCCATGTATGTAATTTTGCATGTTTGAATCGTATGTCAATCTCATTTATCATACAGGTGAAATATGAGACGGAAGTTGAAAAAAATATCAGTGATTCATGTAGAGTGCGACCAGAAATCTAAGAAGGTCGTAAATCACCAACCACTTGAGTTATCAGCAGGCGGTGGATTCTACGCAGAGTTGAACCTGCCCTAGCCTTTGAATTTTGTTTTATAGGTATAATAATATTGGAAGATAATTATTAAGAAACATTTCTTGAATATAATTGAGAATTGTTTATTTACATATAATATATGATAATATATGATAATAATATTTATATAATTATATTATATAATAATATATGATATACCTAATTAATGTAAATGTCAAATTTTTTACTTTATAAAAAGTTCAGTTTCTCGATAAAAGGTATTTATAAACAAAATTACTCACGAAGATCAGTTTCACTTTCACTGTCGTCATTCAAATTGATAATAAACTTTTCTTTGGAAATTTTTTCGATATCCATATATGACTTTTCTACCTCTTCTATATGGAAAATACACTTGGCCCAGCTGCTATCAGGAATGTTTGCAGTTTATGTTCGAATAAGAGCTACCACAGTTGAACTCAAGGTTGGAGAAGTATTATTTCTTCGAACTGCTGACTTGAACTGATGCCATATATGTTCAATTGAGTTGAACATACAGTGATAAGGAGGAAGTCTGAGCACCGTATGTCCCAAGCTTTCAGCCAATGAATCACAAAAATATTTATCATTTATCGAATAAATTCGTTTATTGCCAATAAATATTCAAATCTCCATTTCTTAAGGCGCACAGATTCCATTAAGATTTTTCTGCTACTAGTGAGTTTTTTTAATTTAAATCCGTTTTGTAAAAGAGACTTCCATAAAATCTCTTTGCAACACTGGATACCAGTTCCATTCTTTTCAAGCCGTTGCATTAAAATATCTAACGTAGGCATAATTTGCTATTTATTCAAGGCATATATTGTTCTTTGGATTATATCTACATCACATCCATCTAGTTTCCTTGAACCGCCAGATTCTTTTCGTTTCTTTCTTTTTGAAATAGGGTTACTCACTACTTTAAACACTGTAGGATACAGTATTTTTGTTGAAGGAGCACTTTCTTGCACAGCTTGATCCTTGGACATCCCACGTTCCAGAAGGGAAGTATAAACGTTTAATATAATTTATTTCCCATGAGGGTGTAACATTTGTCGACTAGTGGTACTAGCTTCAAGATGAGCCCATGGACGCCACATTTTTCACGACACAAAAATCGAATAGACACTTTAAAATAGACACAACTGACACAACGGAATATTAGGTAGGTAATGACTGAATGTTTCAACTTTCCCCCTTATATTTCTGAAATTGGAAAGCGGTCTGTTCTCAAAACAGTCTTGTTTTCCAAATCTGGTAGGTAATTTATTTTGTAACCGTGAATAGATCATTATCGCTATAATCTCGTTAATAGCCCATTAGTACTGAAAGTCTGGTGGCCAGGTAAGTAAATTTTATCATTTACACACATTCAAACATATCTTTACCAAGGGTTCTAAATCAACCTTACGAGATTTTTTATTATCAAATGAATTTAAATACAAAACTGTCAACAAAATCCAAAAATAATGGAGATCCCACTATTATTAAATGCCAAACTATTTCATGAGGTATTTCAATCCGGACCTGGGAATCTTTCAAGGGACACACACTTTCATTGCTTATCTATATTTCGAACAATAGGTAATAATGAGAGTCGTCGGCTACTATTGATTAACGACCTTCTTAGATTTCTGGTCGCACTCTACACTTACACGATAAAAGAGATTTTGGCTATAGTATCTAGATTTCCTTGAGTTCAAGTGAAATCAGAAGCTATTCGAACTGGGTAGCTCTGAAATTGATGCATTATGTATCTATCTTGTTCAAATAGCTGGATTGGAAGACGTGGAACGATTAAATGTCCGCCTAGATTCCCCGATTTGACTCCTCACGATTACTTATAGGGTTATTTGAAGTCATAAGTATATTTAAATAGACCAGACAATATTGCAGATTTAAAAGTTAGGATAACGGAAGAAATTAACAACATAACCCTGAGGTCCTACAAAATGTTGTACCAGAATTCCAATATCGACTTGCTTATTGTCAAAAAATGAATGGTGGTCATTTTGAACATTTAATTTAATTGTAAAATAAAATGAAAAATACTTCCTAAACATTATGTGACAAAATTTTACATTTTCAAAATAAATTTTCTCACTTATGATTACACCAAATTTGAAAAACTTAATACTCCTGAACAGAGAATGAAAATCCCTTTTGAATGAGGTGCCACACGACCCCCCTTCTCATTCAAAATTTCTGAGAGGGTGCTCATAATTCGGGGGTGCAAGAAGGCGGTAATATTTCCATACTGTAAATTGTCCAATTGACAATAGGAGGTTTTTTTAAACAAATACATAATAACGCTGAAAATGAATATATTCCATACCTATGGACCACACTGTATATGTGGTGACATTGTAATCAAAAAACATCAAAGGAACATTACAGACTTTGTAAAAAAAACATAAAAATGCATCACATCGGAGAAAAAGCTATGCAAGAAATTTTACCCAGAAGAGGGAGAGGAAATACAAAACAATAGGGATATGATATTCGCATTTGATTATTTAATGAGATTGTACGTGATAATTGTAACACAATAAAAAAAACTATGATTTAAAAATTTTTCATTTAAAATTTTCCGTATTTTTTTAAATATATAATTGATGTCTTATTGGAAGAGAATCGTTGGTGTTAAAAAAAACTGATACTGAATACGGTTCCCAAAAATACAGAGATTTAGGTAAATTGATTCAAAAAGTTTTTACAAATATATTTTTCGTTGGCCTCTGTAATTTCTACATCATTACTTGAATTACAATTGAGGTCACATGATCCTGTCATACGTTTGGGGGTATCCAGTATTCCACTTGTATTTCAATCTTCATAACATTTTATCACACACATTTCTATTCATACAATTTTGGCAATCATTTATATGTTGTATATGTCTGTAACTTGATGATTTTGTAATTATGCACACTTTTTATTGTAGCTCTGAAGAAGGCGAAAATTCCGCCGAAACATTGGCAGATAAACTATATAATTGAGTAATGCGTTTTACTGGCCACTTGCTCGTTATCTTTGAACAAGAACATATCATATTTGAACGTGTTCACTTTTGGGTAACACCACTTGCCTATTCCCTTCAACCAAGTGTTTGCAATTAGGATGGTCTTTATATTCTATACTCCCATGCCGAAGCAGAGTAACAATTCGCGTGCAACCGTTTCTAATGCTAATAAAGGGTACATTTCATAATTGGATCGAATTTCGGTCGAGCGAAACTCCATCGACTTCAACTGCAAATTACAAAACACTGATTTCGTGTGGTTTGTAAGTGGAGTGCAAATGAAAGAAGAACGCTCATTACTAGCATAATTAGACATCTGAAAATCACGTTTCCAACGACCTTTTCTTTGGAAAAATGTTAATTGATGGATATTACTCGATCGTGTTGAACATAAACATAGATTTTATATTGCCAACCCCGGAAAGAAAAATCGTTAACGAAATTTGGGAGACATGTGGGTTGATAATAGTATATTAGACAACAAGTTCGGAAAGCAATGTTTTACTAAACGAATAAAGCTTTTGAGTACGACCGAGCACAGCGAGCGAGTAACTTAAAAAGCTATATGAGTTTAGTTTTTCTTAGAGGTTTGTTTGAACTATTCTTCTGCATTTTGTGTTAGTAGTTATGAGCAAATAATCATAGGTATGAAAGCATTACAAAGTAAGAAATGAAAAAAAAGGTACTGGATAGGATTTCTGTGACCTAGTAACCTGACACGGCTTTGTTTATTCTCCTAACAACTGTTAACAAGTTTTATTTTTGTGAGTCAAATTGGGTTCAAGTTACATATTGATTATGAAAATAAGATTTGCTACTGAAAAGTTCAGAAAATTGTTCCGAAGACATTTTAAATGCCGCCCGAAAAGCGTCTTCGAACTTAATTCCTTTGAAATCCAAGATACGAGAAGTTATATGAAATGTTTTGTTATTGACATTCGACAAAAAACGCACTAAGAAATGATGGAAGTGTAATGCAACATCAAGGCAAGAGTTTTTCTCAATATCTTATTCAAATGAAAAGAGAAAAAAAACATTATGAACAATAAAAAAAATAAGAATGTTACCAATGGAGCAATCTTGATGCTATCAATGGAGGAATTGTGAAAAATGCAAAAAAATAACAACGGAGAAAAAACGGAAAAACCGGAAAAAACTGCGATTTTTGAAAAATTCATAACACCACCATTTTTCAAGTTCAAGCTCTTCGCGACATAGTAGTGATTGATATGTTCTTTATGTTTCAAAAAAAGCACTGTCGAATCATACGTTTTTTCATAATTGCAATTCGAATTTTTCAATGCAGTTTATTGAAGCAAGCCTGGATGCGTCATATGTGGGGCGATTTGAATTTTTCAAGAACATATTGCATGTAGAAGTATAGGGCCACAAAAGGTGTATTCTTATTTAGCATCAAAAAGCTGCAAAACAGGTGAGAAATAACTTGCAAACATGACCGAAAAGGGGTGTGAAAGTGGGGATAGTGGGGGCAGAGCAGCAAATTCATAAATTGCGCACAGCGCGCTTGTATTATTATTTATACGCTTTCCCTGTCTGCTGCATTCGGTCATGTTTGCAAGAATTTCTCACCCATTTCACAGCATTTTACGCAGAATTAGAATGAACGTTTCGTAGTACTATACTTCTACTTGCAAGGGGTTTTTGAGAAATTGAAATGGGACAAACTATGACGCATCCAGGCTTGCTCCAATAGAGATCATAACAAACTTCAAATTGCAATTAGGCATAGACTAATGATCCGACAGCACCTGAGTTTCCTACACATTGAGTACATAGATTGTAGATTGTAATGGGGTCTATATGGCTCTTCAGACTTTCTGTACCTCAACCTTCAAGGTCGATTGTACATTACCATTCATCTATTCGAGACTCGGGATTCCGAGACTACTTGCGAAGCGTATCAGTTTCCTGGAAACTAAGTTCCTGATGTCTGAGGGCGTTAGTGAAACCCCTCCGGAGAACTAAAGCCTTGGCAGTCGCAAAGCAGGTGTTCTGCACTGTCTGATTCATCCATTTGTTTGAGATGATACCTCAGAGGACCATGTCCGGTGAGTAATCCCGTTAACAGTTCCAAATCTTTCTTGTCCAACTCGAGAAGCTGTTCATCTTTTTTTGGCTTTGGGCTCAGAGCCTTTCCGCTTGTCTTTGCCCTGGAACCTTATTCCACTGGGTTTTAATTTGGTTAGCTTCTCAGCGTCGAAACTCTTCAATGATGTGGAATTTGGAAAGACCACAAAAGGGTTCCGGGCCAGAAAATTGAGTGTTTTAGCCTCTCCTGGCAATGCTGTCAGCTTCTTCTTTGCTTTTCATTCCCTTGTGACCTGGCACCCAGGTCAGAGTGACCTTATTGTTCGTAGTCAGTTGTCTTAGGGAGAGTTTGCAGTTCCAAGTCAGTCTACACTCACAAGTGTGTGACTTGAGAGTTTTCAGGGCTACTTGGCTGTCTGATATGATAAAGATTTTTTCCCCCCTGAAGCCTCTGTCACGGTATTCTTGATCGCAAATTTCTATTGCATGAGTTTCTGCTTGAACAATTTGGGGCTTTGCCTAAGGATTTTGAGAGCCTAAAATTAGGACCCGTTACTCCCACTTCAGCCCTTTCGTTCATTTTAGAATCATCAGTATACCATACTGATGCATTCCTTTCTAGTTGAGGTCCGTTCGTTGTGAATATATGGTGGTTGTTTATAACCACTTCATAATTCACTTCAAAGTCGTGCCTAGCTGGCATAATATATGATGGCTCGTACCTGGATTCTAGGGCGAGACATGGGGTTTGAAGCCAAAGATGATGGCTTCAAACCTTATATCTTACCAAATACTCTGCGGCACGTTAAGGTTGCCGCTGTAGCCTTGGAAAGAATGAGATTGATGTTTTTGTTCCATGTTAGTCTCTGACCAATTATGATGCCCAGGTATTTGACTCCCTTGGAAAAAGTTAGCTGAGTTCCATTCAAGGTAGGAGCTTCCAGTTCGTACTTTCGCTTCTCTGTGGATGGAACCTGCACTGTTTTGCTACGATTTACATTGAGTCCCTCCTTTGCGCACAAGATTATGGTTATATTTAGGGCTGTCTGCATGCGATTGGATATTATCCCGTCATGTTTGCCCCTAATAGTGACAACCAGGTCATGAGCGTAACCTTGAGTCCTGATTCCCGATTCATGTAGCCTCACTTTCAGATTATTCACGGTCAGTGACTACAGCAGAGGCGATAGGATCCCACCTTGGGGGCAACCTTTTTCCGCTGTCATTCTGACAGTTCCCTCCCCAAGTGAAGCCACAATGATTTCGATATTTAGCATTGCATGTATCCATCTGATCAGTGAGGCGTTTCTCCCTCTAATGATGGAGTCATGTTAGGTGTTATCGAAGGCACCCTCTATATCTAAGAATAGATATACCCCTTTCTTTGGCCAGTTATATCTTTTCAATGCTTTCCACTGAGCATTGTAGAGCATTGATCGTTGATTTGCCTGATTGATAGGCAGACTGTTTTTTGTGAAGAGGTCTTTCCAGGGGGATTTCACTTCTTATATAACAGTCTATAATTTTCTCCATTGTTTTCAGGAGAAAAGAGGCGAGACTGATGAGGCGATAAGACTTTGATTCATCTGCCGGACGTCTTCCAGACATTGGTATAAACACCACTGCAGCCTCTCTCCAGGTATTCGGTATGTGACCGGAAATGGAACTGGCCTTGAATAGCCTTTTCAAGGAGGGCTCTATTATCTCAAGGTAATTTTGTAGTAAGGCTGGGAATATTCCGTCTTTTCCGGCCGATTCGAAAGGTTTGAATTGAAGCTTCTACCGGCCCATTTGATCTTTCGGTTGGTGGGGATTTTTGCCGCTGGGCTCCTGCTGGTTTTGTTGGGGTTGGTGACAACCCCTTCCAGCTGAGCACCTTGCAGTTCGTCTCCAACATTCTTGGACCCAGAAAAGTGTATCTGGATGAAAACACTTATGCTTTCCTTCTGGTTTTCTGCAAATACACTGTTAGGCTTTTTGATCACACCAATCCGTTGTTATGTTCTTTATATAGAACTTTCTGGAGGCGATGGGCTGGGGCAAATTCTGTTATCCCCTCGCACATTTACCTCCATGTTCTCCTTTTGGATTTTCTGAGTCCTTCGATGTACTCCCAGACATTCAGCTCTGTTGAAGAGTTTCCTAACTTCTTTCCTAGGTTTGGCTAACTCTATGTTGACTGCCGTTTAATTTTCTGGACAGCTGATTTCATATGGGTCCATTATTTGGAGCTGCTTGCAATTTCCTCAGCTGAATCGATGGATGTAGGCTAGTTTTCCAACTGCCTATCGTGATGCTCTTTATGAGCATCCCAGTCAGTTTGGATATACTTTATCCTTCGAAACGTGTTTCTGATGACTCCGAGTCGAATCTTATGTGTTAATGTATAAAAGGAAATTATTGTAATAGAATGCCCAGACTATTCAGTGATGAGCGGTGTGGAGTTCTTTGGACCGACTTGCTAGTTTCAAATTTATTTATGTTTCAAACCAATGTTTTTCAAGAAATTGTAAATTTGAATGGACGCCAGAATTTTTTGTTGAATAAGTATAAAAATTCAAACTTCCAGGCCGATAAAAATTGCAAATCTAATACTGTTTCCTTCTGTAAATCACTACAACAATAAAACAAATACCAAACTTATATTGGACTATTTACAAATTAACAGTATAACAAATATTCACAATTCTGCCTGCATAACGTATCGATGCCAATTTTTGAAATTTCTTAATTACTTTAAACTCAATCAATCATTAGTAGATTCTTATCTAGAGGGTATCCCAGAGATAGATTTCCTTCCTGCTCATTCTTTCCTCGTATCGAAGAGGTTTTTGAGCACATAAGTGCCAGAGCAATTATCGTTCTCCATTTGAGAGAATTATCGGGTTTTCTATCAACCAAGGGGATTCGCTAACCTCCCTATCGTTACATCTTTGAATATATAAATACATATATTTGTATGTCAGGGTAGATTACTATTTATCGGGCATTGAAGAATTCTCTTAACTTTTATCTTCATTTGAGTTTTCTCGTGCTCACTTTTGAAAAGTGTGGTCACACTCTCACTATAATTATAGAACACTATACCTTCTCTCTGAAAAATCCCCAAAATATATTGATTTTGAAATACTATACTATTCCTCTGGGAAGCTATCAAGAATATTTTTTGTTATCGAACACCATTCTTTTTTTCTGGAACCAAGGCCTAGCCCTCGGAATATTTTAATTCCTCTGCTTTTGAGGATATCAATTTTTGGTTCAACTATTTTTCACTAGTTTTCACTTTGTACTCTTCTAGTACAATTCAATAATTTATCAAAGATTATTTCCTTTTTGAATATTGAAATAATTCTGTTGGAAATTCTTTTGAGTAGGTTTTTTGATGACTCAGTCACAATAATTGCTTACATTTTTTTAAGATTCAACCAAACTAACTATACAGTTATTTCCTGTTATAGATTTTGATAAATATTTTAATTCCTGTTTAAAGAGAATTATGTTTATGGTAATTTTTTTGTGATATAAATAATGATCAATATATCAATTTCTGCTTGAGAAATTCATCTTTATTGTAACTGATATTTTTACAGTCATTTGTACGAACTGGTTTAATTTTTGTCACTACTTGTATTCTACTATTTTTGGGGTTATTAAATTAAAATTTGCATATCCTTCGTTCTCCCCAAATTGTAATTATTTCTGATTCCCATCGTCTTATTTGCATGTATGTACCACTGAGGGAAGCACTGAAGGAAGCAGAATACGAACAGAAGGACTGGTAACTAAGTAGGTCACACAGCAACCATATATCACACTCACGAGGGAGCTAATACAAGGTGTCGGAATCAATACGACCACACCTCTAAGATCCGATCGTCACCACTGTACTGAGACCATCACCGAATAAACCAGCCTTCTGCGTCTCGTTCACCGAAGACCATCTTCAGCCAATCCAAACCTAGTGAGTACCTCAGGTAGTTCAATACCAACACCAAACTTCTGCTGGAATCAGAGTTTTTGTAAATGTTCAAATTTTAATTGATTAATACTCCATTTGATATTTTTTTTACAGTACATTGTTTCTACACATTATTTCAGCCTATATTCCATTGTTATTGTTTCTCAATTATTCTCCATTTTTGTACAACAGATATAAAATTTGTTGAGTTGAGTTCCTATATCTTTATTTTGCCTTTCCATACAAGCTAGGTGACGTTTTATTATTTTATATATTCTCTTACCTCTGACTGCTGTCTTTTGCCAGTCTGGACAGTTAATTGATGAATAATTTTGCTAGTGGCCCAATCTGAAAAAACTAGTAAAAGTCGTTAATTGCACCTTACTCACGACCTCACCGATTCAAACTGATCAAGTGATTTCCACTTCTCACGAATTAAATCAGATTGTTCAAATTTGCGATTTGAAGAAAAAAGAAAGTTGCATCACGACACATGTTTCTCGAACCTAATAGTGCTTCACATCATTATTAGTAATACAAAGCGTGTTCTTAATTCCATAGAAATATTATTTCATGAAGAATGAACTTCATTTAATTCTGGAACAATGAATTGAAAGAACTTGCGTTACTAAATACTCAATATTTCATTTTGAACGTGGCACACACGTTCCTTCTTCACGAGCGACACTTCCAACGTGTGCCCGCTACCACGTCGGAAACGGAAAAGTGTTCTGCTCTATTGATTGGTCTAACTACGAACTAGGGCGTTGGAAGTGATGAGTTGAGAAGATAATCCCCTACAATCCCCTACCCTCCTTCAAATACAGTCCAACGAGCATGCTGTAGTTCCCCTGGACCAAAAACTGGAGAATATATTCGTCGTCGAAACAAATATCATCCAGAAAGAGGCGGGAAATGTATCATATCGGCCTGCTACAAAATGGCATGAATTCTTGGCTCATTACGTGTGTTCACAACACATGTTCCTCGAACCTAATAGTCGCGCACATTATTATTAGTAATATAAAGCGTATTCTGAATTCCATAGAAGTATTATATCATGAAGAATCAACTTCATTTGATTCCGGAACAATGATTTGAGAAAAGTTGCGTTACTCAATACTCAATATTTCATTTCCAACGTGGCATCCACGTTCTTCCTTCACTAGCGACACTTTCAACGTGTGCTCGCTACCACGTCGGAGACGGAAAAGTGTTCTGCTCTGTTGATTAGTCTAACTACGAACTAGGGCGTTGAGAGTGATGAATTGAGAATATAATCCTTTACATCCCCTATCCTCAGGCAAATACAGTCCAACGAGCATGCTGTAGTTCACCTTGACCAAAAACTGGAGAATATATTCGTCGTCGAAACAAATATCATCCAAAAAGAGGCGGGAAATGTACCATATCGGCATGCTACAAAATGCTCATTACGTGTGTTCACAACACATGTTTCTCGAACCTAATAATCGCTCACATTATTATTACTAATATAAAGCGTGTTCTGAATTTCATAGGAATATTCTATCATGAGGAATAAACTTCATTCAATTACGGAACAATGAATTGAAAGAAGTCGCGTTAATGAATATTCAATATTTAATTTCGAATGAACTGACACAACTGTACTCATTCTCTGTGAAATCAAACATACCGAACACGGCTTCTATGCAGTACAAAGTTGAAGTGCAAATATGCATGCTGTGAATTCCCGAAGCCCCAGAACAACGCTGAAAATACCAAACCATTCTTTGTCTGAGAGTTACTTTATGCATGAACTCTCTTCCATGGAAGCAAAACTTGACTGCATCATTCCTTGTTGATTGTGATCATTCCGGTTCTTCGGTGTTTTCCACACCTCTTTGTATCCACTGATTCCTACAAATCGATACCGAATGGAGTTCAGGAAACTCATACAAGTGAGAAACGAAATAGTGAGGTTTGAAGAAATCTACGCCAGCACATTTTATTTTCTTCATACCGTGCTGAGCCAAATTCAAACAATGTCCGTGAGATGTATATTCGAAAATTCATCGAATTCTCTGATACAAGCCTTCCAATTGTAATTGTTTTAATGGATACGGTAATAGTTCCAGAAAAAGATAAAAACCCTTTTTGGGTATTTAGTATTGATGAACTTCACTTCACTCCATATCGAAATACTCACTCATTTAACCTATTTTCGAATGGTACGTGTATGTTTCTCTTCACAACACAACACACAATCCAAGAAACTTCTTCGATATGCAAAGAGGATTTGTTAAATCTTCGTAGGTGTGTTTTATTGAATTATAACAGAAATAATAATATTATTTTAATATTATTTTTTACTGCTACCGATTTATCAATATTGTCCATTTCAACACGGATTTTCATTTCAAAACAGATTTTCATTTCAAAACAGATTTTGGTCAATAAAAACAGGTATGTACTTTTCATTATGAAACAAATTTTCGGCCTATAAAAACACGTAAATGGGGATAATCAAGTGGTATGGTTCTACATATTAAAGTGCTGCTATAAGTATAAAAACGGTGAGTGAATTCAGCTCCTGCTGAATTCGGATTATAGGTGGGTCTCATACTAGTGTTTAAAAAAAAAGTTATACCAAAGTGAGGGTGTGGAGCCCAGGAGTACATTGATATAGTTAGTTATGTTTGGTAATTGCCCATTTCTATGCAATAACGATATCTAAATTATTAATTGCAATCAACAGACAATAAAAACAGCAATTTCCACAATCGAGGCTTGCGAGTAAAAAACAAAGACACGAATAGACCTCCTTTAAACGTGGGAGTAGCTAAGTGACCAACTCTGCGTGATAGTAATTTGAAGACGACTATGTCAAAAGGAATGGATAAGCAGATCAGTAACTACCAAATATACGAGCTACTAAAGGATACTAAACTAAAAACTGAAAAAGCAGCTTAATAACTTGAAAATGAGGTGCGCTCAAGACGAACTGAAATCCTAGAAGAACTTCAGAGTATGAAAAACGAAAATCTACTCCGAGAAGAAAACAAAACACTAAAAGGAAGACTAATCAATATTGAACGTAGAATAAAAAAATTCAATCAGTGTTCTATGGCATAAGGGAAAATGAAAATGATATTGATGATATGAGAACTTTCACGAGCGTATTGGAAAATAATCCTAATTTGTAAATGAACGTCAACGAACTGGGAGATATCTACCGTATTGGCAAACGAAACAATTATACGGAACGCCCTCTCCTGGTAGAACTACTTAGATATAAATTGAAATCTAAAATATTAGCGAAAGCAAGCAAGTTCAAAGGAACCGGGATTTTTGTCTCAGAAGACTACACACCTGAAGACTATGCTGAATTGAAGAAATTGAGATTCCACCTGAAGAAGGCTAGAGACAATGGCAAAGTAGCTTTTATAGAGAAGAAAACATCATTGATTGATGGTGTGCCCTACACAATAGAAAATCTAGGAGAAGAAGAGGACAGTAGTGAAGAGGACATAAGCGAGGAGGACATAAGCGAAGAAAATAATAAGGCAAAAAATAGTAAGAAAGAAAGTAACATTGAGAACAGTGCGGATACCAATAAGGGGAAATATCTTAAAATTGCCCACACCAAGAGAATTACCAGACTAAATAGTAACAGCAAAACTGGAGATGGATTCATTCATAAGTGACTATAATCATGATGAGTTTCCTACTGAAGTCTTAAGCAATATAGCTAAGTATAATATTGAACATAAAAATGCATTTAAAAATTTCACCAAAATATTAGAAGTATATCAAAAATTTGGATAATTTAATTGTTACACTGAATTCCTTTAGCAAACCTTTCGACTGTATTGTACTTACTGAAACTAGGAACGATTTTGATACCAATCTTTGTGTCTTAGATGGGTATGAACTGATCTTTGATTTTGGAGAAATTAATAAATGTGATGGAACAGTGATTTACGTGAGAAATTATCTAAATTACACTTCTAAAATAGTTGAAATCAATAAACAAAATTTTTTTTTGAAATTGTCTCCCATTTGCATTCGACAAGAGCTAGAGAAAAGAATAAATTTCAATAAAAAAAGCAGTCAAATTTTTTTTGTTCACGAATGACAGAAATTTAATATCTCACTTTTTTTGAGCTTTCAGAATAGAATATTTTCGATTTTATTCTCTATTATTATCTTCCCTATAGTGCATATCATATGTTAGTTAGTTACTGACCATTTCTATAGAATTTTACCACATTCAAATTCAAATTCATACACTATTCTATATATCTTATAGCAATTAAGAACTAGATTACATTATTCGGTAGCGTCTGCTACCACTGTAACCACTGCTACCACTGTAACTGTAGTTTATTTGCAGACTGCAGAATATTGTATCTGGAGTACTATTGTGAATTTTGTACATTCTGTATTCCAGTAAATATTATTATTAGTAGTATTTATTATTATTATTATACTTGTATGACATTAAAATTTAATCGACATTCTCTCTCTCTCTCTCTTTGATTAATGATCATTGCTGCCTTCTCAGGCGCATTTGACCCCCTTTTATTACATCATTATGATGTAATAAAAGCTTCGTCCAGGGACATAGTCAGACTTGGTCAACACAAGACTACATCCATTTTATTTACACGTTTCTTCTATTTTTCTTCTCTCCTTATGCTTTTCCTTTCATATATATCTTCTTTAATCGGAGTTATGACTTTTACACATGACCCCTTCTTTCGACAAATCCGTTGTCATCCAGCCTGGTTACTGGTGTAGAGGAGAATGAATTTACTATTTTCACAAACATTTATTCAACTACACTTCAATATATTTATTTTTGCAATGCTCGTTTATTCACGGCAATGTTCACATTTCACATTCACTATTTCTAACCTAAGAGCGCCAACAGCTCAGGACCATGGTCAGAAGTCGAATTCTCTGATCGACATTCAATTACAACGCCTCAAAAGTACAGATAAGTATGTCGAGCAGTGGAGAATTATCTTGTACACAACCAGAAATTCTTGTTTTTATTTTATCATTCATTAGTCGTAGAAAAAATAGTGTATGCAAAGATCTTGTAATGGCTATTAATACACTCGCACACGGTTTACTAACTTACCTCGTGCTCATGTATTGATTGCTATCCTTACATGATCGTTGCATAAGATACTATAATGATATCTATTCACTTCGAACTAGTTTATAGAGGAGCGGAGAAACAATCATATACATAGACAGTAAGCACGTGAAAGTTGGAATTAATTATCTTCACAGGGTCAGAAGACAAGAATCCTCCGAGCAGGTCAATTTCGATATTTTAATGTGCACGTTTTGACATTTTTTTTTTTGGGTGAAGGAATAAATGTGCCAGTTATGACGTCATCGATTTTTTTTAAAATAGCAATATAAAAAATTGACGAAAAAAAATATCTTAACTTCAGATTTCAATACAAACTCGGAATGATCAAATTGGGAGAACAAATTGTATGCCATTTACTTGACAATATCCAAGAGGATACTGAAAATCTTGCAGAACGTTCCTAATTGTTTCAGGTCGAATCCTTCTAATTTCGTCACTAATTCTGTCCTTTGATTCTTCAACAATGGTTGGTCAATTAAAATGAACTTTGGATTCAATATAACCCCATAAAAACACTCTAACGGGGTGAGGTCCGGAGATAAGGCTGGCCATTCTATTGTTCCGCGTCTACCAATCCATCTGCGTGAAACATTTCGTCGAAATAATCACACACTGGTCACCAAAAATGCGGTGGTGCGTCATCTTGTGGAAACCACACAGAGTTATCCAGTATATTATATTCTCCGCCATTTGGCTATAATGCGGTGATTCCCGGAATTATGTTTTGATGAAGAAACTCCAAATAGTTTCTCCCATTTAATGATCCTTCAATGGAAAATGAATCCAAAATTGTGGTTCCAACTAATCCAGCCCACACGCCAACTTTTTGTGGTAACTGGGTATGTGCCTGGATTTTCAAATGTGGATTCTTAGGGGCCCAATATAGACAATTTTGTCTAATCACAGTGCCACTCAAATGGGAGGTGGCTGCATCAGAAAAAACTGGAATGATGATGATAATGATAATTTATTCACCAAAAAAAATATGAGGTTACATAATGTGAATGAAATAAAATGCCACAGAAGCAGTTAATGCTGCTTGAAAAAATTTAGAATGATCAATTTTCGTAGCAAATGCTGGATTATCAGCAAATGAGGTAATGGTGAATAAGCTTTCAAAATTCAGTGAATCTTTAATATGAACTGTGAATAGAATGAGACCAGATGTACTCCCTTGTGGCACACCATAGTATAATTTATATTGTATACATTGGATTGTTGGAAGGGTACACTATCATCAGTCCCAGTTTTGCTCTGCAACCAAGAACTTCTAGTAAACCAAGTACTGGGTGACGCTGTTGGAAGCCTTGATAAGATAGAGTAAAAAAATTGTGGGCGTGTACTTGTACTTGTTTCTGGAGTCTCCTCGAGAGCGTTCAAAACAGCTTTTTCCAATTTCGCGGTTCGGACTGCTCGTGGTCTTCCCATAATATCAGCTGCCCTCTTAAAACTACCTGTTTCTGCCAAACGACGGTGGAGACTGGCAAATGTAGGAGCTGAAGGCGGTACTCTATTAGGAAATCGCTGCTGGTAAATACGTCTTGCTTCGCGCGCATTGCCATCCGCAAGGCCATAAACGAAATGCATATCGGCTAAATAAGCATTATTGTTTTAATAATCCATTTTTTCAAAATTAGTGTTTTGAAACTTACAGAAACTTCAACAAAACGTTTATCCTAGTAATATTATAAACGCGAAAGTTTGTAAGTATGTTTGTTACTCTTCCACGTAGAAACTACTGGATGGATTTTGATGAAACTTTACAATAATATAGCTTATACATCAGAATAACACATAGGCTACAATTTATAAGGACATTATGTGAGTTGTCGAAAATATGACGAAAAGTGTCAAGTAAGTAAGAAAAAATCTACCATCTGCGAGCTATTCTGGCAACGATGACAAACCGAGTGCGCGATACTACGGTACGGTCCAGCGGCACTATGGTATATATATATAAATATATATATATATATATATAATATATATATATATATATATATATATATATATATATATATATATATATATATATATATATATATATATATATATATATATATATATATATATATATATATATATATATATATATACTAGCTGATACCCCTGACTTCGTCCGCGTGGAATTCATATTTTTTCTTATATTTCACTTTGTCTCCTTCTATCTAGCTTAGGCCTGTGGCTTTGGCAGCTTCCCTTTATCCTGTTTCCCGTTATCTCATTCCTCGTTATCCACCTCACCCATTATCCCGTTTCCTCTTTTCCTGTTATCCTGTTATCGCGTTATCCCATTTTCCTTACCGTTTTCCGTTTCCTGTTTCCCATTATCCAATAATCCCGTTTCCCGTTATCGCGTTATCCCGTTTCCCGTTGACCCATCATCGCGGTATTCTGTTATCCCGCTATCCCGTTTTTGCTTTTCGCGTTATCCCATTAGCCCCTCATCCTGTATGTATTTCATCCCGCTATGATGACGGGAATAGAGTATGTGACAATAAAAACACATTTCTTCGTAACCAAGTGCAACCAATAGAAGGTGAGCTCCCATTTCAAGTATATATATATATTTATATATATTCCATAGTGCCGCTGGACCGTACCGTAGTATCGCGCACTCGGTTTGTCATCGTCGCCAGAATAGCTCGCAGATGGTAGATTTTTTCCTACTTACTTGACACTTATCGTCATATTTTCGACAACTCACATAATATCTCTCTATAAATTGTAGCCTATGTGTGATTCTGATGTATAAGCTATATCATTGTGAAGTTTCATTAAAATCCATCCAGTAGTTTTTACGTGAAAGAGTAACAAACATACTTAAAAACTTTCGCGTTTATGATATTAGTAGGATATATATATATATATATATATATATATATATATATATATATATATTTATCCCGCGTACAATATTACGTCCGTACGTGGGTTTCCGACCATACACTGCCGCGTCCTGAATGATACTACGTCCGTATACTGGACGCAGTATTGTTTTCCAACAAAAACTCCTTTATTTTGAAAGAACCATCGAATTATATCTTCGCAAATTGTACTCCGCTTCCAGAGCTTCCATGGCATATGAGAACAGAAAACATTCATTATTAAATGCGAGAGTTATGTACACCAGAAAAACATAATGAAGGACGTACTATTATACGGTCTTTGAAAGTTCCAGTATACATTTAGTTCAGACAATTTCTGTTTGGGGGGCGCTTTAAATCGTGAATGCTAATATACATTGAATATACTCCTTTCACCTCTAGCATGATGTTGCGTTCTCAGTCTGGCAACCATGTACCAAAATACATTTTGGTCAGTGTCTTCATGTGGAAATACGTACGAAGTTCTGGTGCACTTATATTTTGTGAGTAAGTAAACTTCTTTGAATTTTTTTCATCGGACTTTCATATGTTTTTACAGAAATTCAAAATTTATGAGGAGGAAAACATATCATATATGAATGCAATAGCAAATCACATTAATTTCCCCCATTCGTTCGCCAGGAATAACTTGTATGAGTTTTTGAGAATTGCAAGTGTTTTCATTAATTTTCGAGAAATTGAGTTATCCAGAACCTTTACATATGTGTGAAAATTCACGAATTGCTTATCGATAGTTTGGTTGACTGATTGCAGCATTGTGAGGTGGTAACTCTGACTTTTTATGTAGACTGCAGTCTTTTCCAAAGTGTTTATATTCAAGGCCAGGCATGTGGGCGACTCCGATGCAGATCCAACATTTAGCCCAATACGATAGACAAGTTATTAAGTTCATATTTCAATTTATTCCGTATCATTCACATTCATTTGGATCCTACTCAGCAAATTTTTCCTTCTATAATTTCGTCATCATTTATTTTCAGGTAAAAAAATCCATCGTTTTCGATCTTTGCTCTCAATTTCTTTCAAATCACGACCAATGAGTTTTTGAATATTTCGTCATGCCCTAGCAAACACAATGAGAAACTACCTTCTACCCACGAGAGTCCAATATCAAGGGATCAAAACGAAACCCTACCTTCTACACCCAGAAACACTGGAAGACTGAATGACAAAACTGACAGTCGTCCTTTTACTCCAGAGATAACAATCCGAATGAGGATATATCTACTTACGGAAACATAACTGAATATTGTACAATATGAAAGTGGAAATATTGTGCCCGAAATGTATAATGAAAAAGGGGGAATTTTATGTCATAGAGGACAAATTATTAAATTAAAGAAGAAAAAAGCATCCTCAAGTGGGAGTCGAACCCATGACCTCATGATTTCTAGCCATATGCTCTACCATCTGAGCTATTCGAGGAAATAGGATGCTTCTTTTCTTTAATTTAATAATTTGCCCTCTATGCCACAAAATTCTCCTTTTTTCATTACATATTTCGGACACAATATTTCCACTTTCACCTTATATATTTTGCTGAATCTTATCAGTGGTTAGAGATCATCTGCTTAGATCTGCTACTGAAATTTTCGAATGACGATGAAGTTGAGTGACAGGTAATGGATCTCGACGGCCAGTGATGAGTACGTTTGATTTTCGATTCATTACTCACATGAATATTAAATTATGGAAGAATGTGTGAAACGAGTGTTTGTCGATTCCTATGTCCTCGAATAGCTCACATGTAGTGTATGGCTAGAAATCATTAGGTCGTGGGTTCGACTCCCAGTTGAGGATGCTTTTATTTCTTTAAATTATTAATTTGTCCTCTATGCCACAAAATTCCCCCTTTTTTATTATATATTTCGGACACAATATTTCCATTTTCACCTTATATATTTGGCTAAATCTTATCAGTGGTTAGATATTATCTGCTTAGATCTGCTACTGAAATTTTCGAATGTCGATGAAGTTGAGTAACAGGTTATGGATCTCGACGGCCATTGATAAGTTCGTTTGGATTTTCGATTCATTTCTCACATGAATATTAAATTATGGAAGAAAAGGGTTCACGAGTGTGTGTCGATTCCTATGTCCTCGAATAGCTCAGATAGAAATCATAAGGTCGTGGGTTCGACTCCCACTTGAGGATGCTTTTTTTTCTTTAATTTAATAAATTGTCCTCTATGCCACAAAAATTCCCCCTTTTCCATTGTAGAATATTTTTTTTGGATTACCTCATAAGGTTCCATCAACAAAAAAGAGAATATTACTCACTGTTAGTTTCGTGAGGAGGAATGGGAGAATACTCCTTAGAAGATCGATAGTGTGACTGAGATTAGAAAAACAAAAATTAAAAAAAACATTGAAAGAGGAAAGATAAGAACATTGGTGGAATTGACAGCAGATCAGAAAAAAATTGTAACAGAATATTTTCGAAAACATATAGAAATGAAATATTTCCCTCGAAGAGATATGGATGTGAATAATCGAAGGTGGAATACTCACAATTATTAGAAAACAAAGACTGAGCGAAGATGAAGGTATTTGTACAAAATACATTTTCTGCAAAAATGTAAATATATTCTGAAACTGACTTATATGGAGATTTTATTTCTTATTTTACAGATGACTATCTGAAACGAGTTTGTTCATTTAGGAATCGTGATATTTCGTTGTATTTTGAAGATTCCAGAGAATTTATTTCTGTTTTACTCTTTGAAAAAGCAGCACTAAAAGCTCTAAGGTCGCACACTTGTGAGTCTAGACTGACTTGGGACTACAAACTCTCCCTAAGACAACTGGCTACGAATGATCAGGTTACTCTGATGTGGGTGCAAATAAATCAAAGGCAATGCGAAAGCGAACAGCCTTGGAACGGGCGAATACCCAATTTTCTGGCCCCGAACCCTTCTGTGATATTCTCAAAGCCCACATCAAGGAAGAGTTTCGGCGCTGGGAAGCTGATAAAATTGAAACCCACTGGAATAAGGTTCCAGGGCAAAGACAAGCGGAAAAGCTTTTGAGCTCATCGCCAAAGAAAGCTTAACAGCTTCTCGAGTTGGACAAGCAAGACTTGAAACTGGTACTGCTCACCGGACATTGTCCTCTGAGGTATCACTTCAGAAAACTGGAAAGATCAGACAGTGAACTGTGCCGTTACTGCGAGAATTTCGCTGAAACTGCAGAACACTTGCTTTGCGACTACCAAGTGCTGTTTTGTAAAAGGCTTGAGTTCCTCGAAGGAGTTTTACTAACGACCTTATCCACCAGGAACTTAGCTCCCAGGAAACTGATACGCCTTGCAAGGAGTCTCGGAATCCCAGGTCTTGAAAAGGTGAAGGGTAATGTACGAAAGACCTCACAGGTCGAGGTACGGAGGGGCTGGAGAGCCATATCAACGTCCCTATGATCTGCTCTTTTGGAATGTATTTACTTACGAATCTTTCGGAAATTATCAATTCATTTATATATACAGCGTACTATTTCTGTCAGCTCAATAAATTTGTTTCTCAAATCTTGTCTGTTTTCATTGTCACAAATACACTACTTCCACAGCAACAATATGTACAGTGGTAACAACAGCAAGCTGGTGAGTACCTTACCCTACCCCACACTATGGGAATCCGGATACGCTGGATCAACGCGCTAGGTTATCCTGCTACCGAATCATTTCAGCCACGGTGGGTCCGCCTGATGAGGCTACTGGCTCTGGGATGTCAGTATCCGAGAGAGTAAATGCGCCGCTTCCCGCCGAGTCAGCAAGGAATACAATCATCAGTGCCCATAGATGAAGGACTTTCCCGTCTCTACCGAATACGGTATTTTTTCATTCATTCAACTATCTCTCACCCTGCCCCCCAGAGTCCCACACCTTGTGGCGAGGCAATGGCAAGCCTATGGGGAGGTCCTCTTCCCTGGATATCCATGTCAACAGGAGAATTCCAATATCAGCAAGATTTCTCTCGCATCAACCATATCCGCCGCTTACTCTCTTTCAAAAGCTACTAGGTATGCTACCATGTTAACTGAGAGGGGACATGGACTTTACCCAGCTATGTCTGGGATCGTCACAAGTATTACCCCCTGTCGGCCTAGACACATGGCGGGTCTAGGCCCCACACTTCTTCCTCAGTTGATTTTATGGAAAATTTAATAGATAAATTTTGATGAGCAAGGGATAAATTTTCCGGAGAGAAGGACGTCATATTAACTATAGTTTGATTCTCTTAATTAGTATTACCATAACAGGTTAGTGATGAGATTTGGAAAATTTGTGTTGTGGTTATCTACCTGAAAGAGCACAAAACAAAACAAATATATAATGACAACATAAACGATTTCAAAACTCAGTTCTCTGTGAATTTCATGGAACGTTGGATAATTATATCATTTTCTACATTTTCCCAATATTCAATAGTTTTCGAGTAGTAAATTTCAAATAATTCAAAGAACTCTGGAAATGTTATAGTCTGATGGGATCGAGGATGTGTATTCGTGTTGTATCTGTCATATTTTTGTTGCTGTAATGAAACACCATCTTTTATTATCATATCATCCATGACTGGTCCCCAGCAATTATGATATGTTTTATGTGTAGACATATAATGGAAGAGAAGGAAGACATCACCCAATGGCCTAATCATTTGGAGACATCAGAAAATTCTTGATTCAGGGAACAAAACTGATTAATTACAATAATAGGATTAATCAAATGATTTCATTCATATAACCCTAATTTATTATTATTAGGATTATTTACTATTATACTAATTATATATCAAGGATGACTTGATATTGTTCGAAAAAGAACATATCAGGGTTTATATACTATAAAAGTTACTTTAGCATTACAATGAGGAATACTTTTATTTATTACTTCAGAAGTATTTTTTTTATTTCCTTTTTTTGAGGATTTTTCCATTATTTATCACAGAAATAAAATAATCAATAAAAAACCTTTTTGAAGACAAGCTTTCATTCAAATGCACTAAAAAGTAAAGAATAATTGCTTTGGATGTGTGACGTAGGTTATTCCGTGACTTATAGATTCCATTCAATACGTTCGCCCTAATCTATGCATTTTTGTCAAAGCATCGTTATTATGAGGCCTTTTTTTTTCCTGTAAGTTCTGTATCTAGTCCTTCAATGAGGAGACCATCTGAGAATAACTCATTTGCCATCTTGGAGTTGCAATCTTCAATTTATGAATTTCAACTAAAAATCAATAATCTTCGACTTAATTCGTAATCTCCGACCCCAAAAACCCCGACATACCAATTTTGAATCGAATCGGGCCGACATCGAGTCGTGCCGACATACCAATTTTGAATCGAATCGGGCCATAATCACAAAACTCGCCCGCCATCTTGGGTTTGTTGATCAGAAATCCTTAATTTTGGACCCCGAAAACCCCCACATACCAATTTTGAATAGAATCGGACCATAAACACAGAGATTATCGGCCATCTTGGAGTTTGGAAAAACTTTCCTAATCTTCGACCATGAAAACTCCCACATACCTGAATCTCGTCCGCCATCTTGAAGCGCCATTTTTTTCCTCTAACAGTAACTCCATGAGCTGCCATTTCAATTTCATAAATTTTGACAAAAAATTCATAATTTTCGACCACCCCCACACACAAATATTGAATAGAATTGGACCATAATCACAAAACTGTTTCACCATTTTGGAACCGCCTACTTGAATTCATAAATAAAATAATAATTTAATTTAATTTCGACAAATTTCATAATCTCCGACCCCGGAAATCCTCACACCAATTTTTGAATCGGATCGGACCATAATCACCTAAACTTGTCCGCCATCTTGAATTTTTTTATTTTGACAGAAATTTCACATTCTTCGTCCTTGAAAACCCCCACATACCAATTTTGAATCGAATCGTACTATAATCACAAAACTTGTCCATCATCTTGGTGCCGTAATTTTGTTTTTGTTCCAACGAAAATTTCACAGTGCATTGTCACCGGAATTATGATCACCTGCCAAATTTCAGCTCAATCGGATGTCGGCAAGTGTTCCGAAAATGGATTACAAATTTTGAACCGGAAAGAATGACGGCATATGAACGAAGCGAGTTAAATGAAAATGTGTAATAAAACATGGCAACAGCGCTGGATGCCGTATCGTGCTGAGTATGAAAGATATAATGCAAATTGGACGCAGTATCATACTAAATATGAAAACAAATTATTCACCGGACGTGATAATGATATGATGGTGAAAGGACGCAATATTATATAAGAATACTTTTTTTTATTTTTGAAGTTTTTGATAATCTGAAACCAGAGTAGGATTTTTTGTGTAGAACCAGTATACTCTATCAGAATTGACCTAGATAGCGTATTTCTGGTGGACGCAGTAACGTACGCTTCCTGAAAGGACGCAGTATTGTAGGCAAGATGTATATATATATATATATATATATATATATATATATATATATATATATATATATTGTTATGTCATGTTATGCCAGTTGTAAATTTTAAAAGACTTAAATCCCACAAAAAGAATAATTACTGGATGGTTAATGGTTTCAAGAGTTTGTTTGTGAATAACTTTTGAAATTCTATGTATATTGTGAGCCTAGGTAGAATATGGATAGATAAAAATGTCAAAATACTATAAAACAATCAATTTCATACACTGTCAAAATTATTATAACCCATAATTGCTCAAAAGACAACAAAAAGTCTAAATTTACAAAATTTTCAGGAATAAACAGTAATCAACACATTTATAAATTTGAAACATACAGTATATGAAATTGTAGCTAACTAAAAGTAGCCAATGATAGAACAGCAAATGTCTTTATAAAAATAGCCAATCAGGGAATAGATGGTCAGGTGTAAAATTGGAAATTGTGGGAGAGTAGCAATGAGATGGTATCAGAAGCAATTATTATTGAAATTTGTAAATAATGATAAGAGTGGAAAAATAATTGTATATATAAATTATGCAATATAAATATAAACAGTGAAAAGTGACAATTTAGTGCGCGAATTCAAAAATTCAAATGAAAAAACAAGGAGAAAAAGATGTATTAGGCGATAGAAAACAAAGCTTGGAAAAAGATCGAAAATAAATTTCCAAGCGGATGCCACGCAAAAATTTTACTAAAAGAAAATTGGAATAATCCCATCATTTGGTGAACAAAACCAATATTACCTTAATGATAACATATCCACGGATCCAAATGCTGATTTCCGCATCTATATAGTTCCTGATTCATGGTATTGCAGTCCTGACAGCGATTGGAGAGAGGAGACATCCTGATTCATGGTATAATTAGAACACCAATAGTTCCAACCAGGTATAAAACTTCAATAGTGCTCTTCCGGTCCTGAACTTTTTCACAAATAACATATTTCACATTCGAAGAACTTTATGTCACCCTATTTTGAACAATAACAGAAAACTTCACTCTCACGGAAAAAGTGAGGTTCTGTTTATCTATCCATGATCTGATTTATTATTATTATCCGTGAATATTCGTTTGATTCACCCTAGTATAAGTTATTTTCGTAGGCCAGGTATTATTAAGTCTTCCTGAATAAAGGAGATAATTGATTTTTTATATTTTGTTGTTTTGTTTTCTCACAATGATAGTAGGAGATTTAAGCCGGTTCTGGCTCTCCCCCCACCTATACGCACGGACCTTAATAGTTGCAGGTGTGCAATGTGTGTGTGTTAGACCTTGAGATTTGACTTTGAGATTTGTCATTGAGTTTTGATATTGGGTTTGGTCGACTTTGAAATTTGGTTGATGTTGTTGATTGACTTTAATTTTTGACTTTGAGATTTGACCTAGAGTTTTGATGTTGGGATAGTTTCGGCAACCTCAAGATTTGATCTCGATTTTTGTTTGATCTTGACTAAAGTTGTGGTGTAGGCATACATATTCTGTGCAGTCATGACCTTCATGAATCCTTGTACTCTCCAAGCGAGGAGGGCGTTTGTCCTGTGAGAGAGCTAAGAATGAACTGCGATTATTGATGAGTGCGCTGAATGTCAAGAGAATCCCCTCAAATCCATACAGATTGCGCATCGCATCGGACTTGTTGTATGGTGGGGGTATTTCACTGAAATATTCCAGGAGAAGAGTATTTCGAATCAGTGTCTCCTCCAGTGAGCTATTGAAAACAAGTTGCTGAAATGTATTCGTGTGATTGTGGTAAAGATTTCACTCGTAGTGATAATCTACGTCGGCATCAACGGGAAACTTGCCAGGGAGGTCCTTCAGTGAAACGAGTTAAATTGAACAATGGCGATGACTCACCACCTGCACCACTCTATACATGTAATTGTTGTAATGTGACATTTCCATATTGTCAAGTCAACTCTCACAATAGAACTCTCGTCCAGTGGGCTATTTCA